>CM062266.1:6212435-6238941 GCA_031216635.1 Dissostichus eleginoides
AGAAATGGCTTAGCCCACCTTAGCCCACCATGAAAGACGATGTTAAAGTAAGCAAATTCAATTAAATAAGCAAAATGCTAAATGTGGAGAACACGGCTTGCGAAAATATACGGGTCGTGTCCACAACACACAAACTGATCCTGCTGTAACAACAAGTGCACGTTACTGTTGCAATATGGTTGAGACCATTCGGGGTTATGCTAGAAGAGGGGTGCAAGGAATAGTCCAAGTAGTGGGGGAGTTTTATACACTAAAGGTGTGGAAATTCTCTGGCGTTATAATATCAGCGCGGCCGCGGTCAGATCAAAATGCCTCCGAATGCAATTTGAATAGAGTCAGACCTACAGCCAATCAGAGCAACGCAACGTTGGGTCTGCGTCATGCATTACTGATTGAGATCGATTGGAACCGCCATTCAGTATCCCCATTGGATCTTCAACGTGTACTATCATACGTCACGTTCACAGTGATCCCTTTTTATTTACTACGAGACAAATGTACCGTTTTATTTCATACAGTTCCATTTTGATTGAGACAGGGAAATAATCTAAACCTCACGCGTGGCGTTTCACTGTCAAGGGGGGCGATATAGCGTGTATGTAATTACATTGCAAATACAGACTTGAGCCCCACCACTGTATGGGTTTACCCTACCATAGATTACCCAACAAAAATACTCTGGCGCCGCCACTGGGTCAAAGGTGAAATAATTTGAACTTTAAAGCGTGAGACTAGGGTAGCGCTTTCTCTTAGTGGGGCGTCATCGCTCTATAAGCATAACAATGGCAAGATCAGTGCAGAAATGTTTTACAGTGCATCCTCTGAATGCAGCTTTATTAGGAATGTTAGTAATTATTTTACAAATTAGTAAAATGTGCCATTCTATGACCTAAACACCAATTGATACTAAGTTACAATGGAGGGAAGTGCTGATTCAGAAGACTTTCATCGCACAGTAAGGTGCTCACACATTAAAGTCAGATATTTGTTGAAATTACTAAAGACTATAACCAAGAAGACTCCCCTTTTTTGAGAGTTCATCATTGTGTGAATTTCTGCCAGCAGCTGCCTATATCACCTCAAAGGACAGATAGAGTCAACTAAAATAAATATTGTCAGTAGAGTATCTGCCTTGTCTTAGTTTACAGGTTTCTAAAGGTGTGTGGCAACCCAGTTGAATTAATGTTCACATTTGCATACAAATAGCAGGAGCATATTTCAGCGATGTTGTTTTTCATCTTCTTTTAATGATCAGTTACAGTTAAAACATTTGTACACATTCACATGCATACAAATCATGCATTGCCATTCTGTCCCCCTTTGAAAAAGAACTGCCATGAATCCAATGCTTTTTTCCCCTCCTCAAAGGGGGTCAGGGCTTTTAGATGAATTGGCCTGTGAAAAATATTGGATGATGAGAAATTGAAAAAATGGAAATTCCCTGCTGCCCAGCTTGAGTCCCTCCTTTAGCCCAGCAGTTATAGCCTATTAAAGTTCCCTCTTAGTTATAGACCTCCTGCTGTTCGAAACAGTTCCTGACATTTACACAACTATCTACTCACACGAGGAACATCTAGTGACTTTGAGAAACAAACACCGTCTGAGTGATTCAGGTGGAAATAAAGAGGTTGAAGTTCACATGCCATCGTGGCTAAATGGAGCCAAATCTACAAATCTTTTCAGCATAATAAATCTTTACTGTTTCTTCTTACATGGCATTTTTGGGCAAAACATGCTACAGAGGGCTGAAGCAACAGTCGTAATATTTGTAAAAAGGGTTGCAATGTAGTCCATACAAGTCGGTTTTCAAAAGTATTTTGCTATGTAATAAAGCAAAATAGTTACAATTTAAGGTGTTACATTGTTTGCAGATATCGCCTCAACCCAGGAATAAGATGGACCCAAAGAAATCCGCTTTATGTATGAAGTGCAATACGGAAGTGGGTAGTTTCTTACATGGACCTGTGTATATTCAGGATTTCTGGATGAAAGTTGTTTCAAAGTCAAATTTGATTTTCAATAAAGAATTGGATTTGGATCCGCTATGTCTTCTGTTAGGAAAACCACACTTGAGAATTAAGCAGATTTATGGGAAAAAATTGCTGAATGTGTTAACCAAATAAACCATTTATATTTAACATACTGGTCTAGAGAGAAAAGTGATATATTTTACAAGGTTTGGAATCCATTTCTCCAATATGTCAGACCAGTGGCGTAACAAGGTTACGCCCCAAACATAAGCGCACACGGATGCGCTCACACACGCACGGACATACACAACCACTCAGAAGCGCCACATGTTGGCTATCAACAACAGCCTTCCCTGGCCTCAAACCACCACAGCCTGACAACGGCACAGCGAACTAAGAAGAGGATTACACCTGTTTCCTTGATGTTTGTCTCTGGGGAATGGGCCAGTAGGCCTACATGGACCAGTTGCTATAATATCGCTTTTGATCTTGGTGTCGGGGGTCTCAATAGCGCCATAGAGTCCCGTATCGGTTGGGGCCCTTGGGGGAACTGTTGGACCACTGCCGGGCACAGCCAAATCCAGCCTCTCTTCCTGGCTGGCTGGAGAAGAAGGTTGCACAGCCACGGCCACGGATACAGCTTCACTTGTGGAGCTAGATGGCAATGATGGTGGTGAGGCAGGTGAGCTATCGTTAGCCCCCGGCTCTGGCTGCCGCTGCACATCAACATGGCTAATGTTAGCGCTCGATTTCGAGGAAGATGTGTGACAAAAAAAACGGTCTAATTTGTCAGTTTAGCTGTTACATCTCCTTGTTCTCTCTTGTCCTTTCTCTTTTGAGCGCCGCTCTTTTGCTGTACATGATAAATGCAAGCTATTACATTTTTTATAATGCTGCCGAACTTGCTGCTGCTAGCTACAGTACAGTACAGGTTGATTAAACGGTTCGCTCGTTACGCAAGGTATCACATGACATGAAAGGGAGCAAGGTCATTGGACAGACAAATTACAAATAAATGTAGGTTGCTTGGTTACTTTGAAGACTGCGTGAACCGGTCAATGCCATTGGGGCCCCAAAAATAAATTAAAAAATATATATAAACTATTTATTTATTTTTTGCATGGGCCCCTTGCCGGCTCTGGGCCCCGGTGCGTTGCACCGGCTGCACCGTCGATAGTTACGCCACTGTGTCAGACCTAGAATATCCAATTAAAAATGTAAAACTTGTATATGCATAAATGTAACATATTCTATGCACAGTTTATATAATAAAGATATGTTTCTCTAAATTAATTGTTATTTTGTTTCGTTTGAGTATGTCTGACATAAGTAAACTTTATGAGGGGCCGTACAGGCCGTAATTCATACTGGTCCTCTCACACACATACATTCTCCTTTTACATACATATATTTTGACTCTTACACTCATACATTCTCCTTTTACATACATATATTTTCACTCTTACACACATACATTCTCCTTTTACATTCATACATTTTATGATTCATTCATACATTTATATACATATATATTTACACTCACACATTCATACATTTTGCTGTCATGTACATTCACTCAATGTTTACATTTAATATTATAAATAATATATTCATGTCTGAAGACAATATATGTATGCAAGAGAAGAATGTATGTGTTTGGGAGATAAAGTATAGTGGAAACGGAAGGAGTATAGTTGAAACGGAAGGCAGGTCATTATCGCGCTGTGATTGGCTCAGAAGGTCGAGCGGGGCGGGCTCATGTTCAAAACTTCTGATTCAAATCAACATGATGGAGGGAGATGAATCCGTGTATCTTCGGCCCATTTGTTTTTCTTTATTAAATAAGTAAACGGAAGAGCGTCTGAGAGGCGTTTTTGCTTTTTGTTTTTTACCTTACTAAATGTTCTAATGGTTATTGGAGCGAGGTGCGGGGCAAAACTCACGGAAGTGATTTCAAAACAAAAAGCACTCGTTTGCTTGGAACTGTGATAATATTATAATCAAGGGGAAACGAGGTGAATTTAGCGATCACAACAAAAACGGCAGAAACACACATTGAGCCCAGAAAAGAAAATTAATGTTATTAAGGGCTGTAAATATAATATAATGTCTAAAATGGACAACATTGTTAGGAGATGTAAACTATACAGTGATTCTGTACTGCGGTCACCTCAGCCGTCTCTCGCGTTTGTTTTTTCAAATCAGCAGCTCTTCATTTTTGTTCCTGCTATATTTGACGAGTGATACAAATATTTTTTACCACAAGTTCTTAATAAAACTGACACTGTTGGACTCAGTACTAGTTGACTGCTACCAGAAATAATATGAAGTACTTTTTTTTTTGAACTTTTTATTTATTTTTCATACATAACATCAATAGAACATATATGGAGATGCTTACATAACTGCAGATGTTGTACACCAGGATTAATCATTCATGCCCTCCTTGGGCACCAAAAAGACATGCAGTTTCTTAATATTATCAATTTCTATATTGTGCAAACATTATCAACATATTACAGACAAGTGCAGTGAATACAAATAAATGAAAAGTAAATAAATAAAAATAAATAAGTAAAGAGGTGCTGCTAGAGATCTGGTGTTGCTTGTATTAATGGGGACCATTTTTCTTCGAATTTGTCAGTTTTCAGCTGTAGTCTTGCTGTGATTTTCTCCATTAAATAAACATTTTTTACCCTGTTTCTCCAGTGGACTATATTGGGGGGCTGCGGCTTCAGCCACGAGACCGCTATCATTTTTTTTCGCAATTAGAAGAAGAATTCTTAGTAAGAAAGCTACATTTCTGTCCATATCACTGGGCAGTATACCCAGTATATAAAGTGCTGGGTCCAAAGTAAAGGTAATGCCCAGCACCCGTTTAATCTCCTCTTGAACATCCTTCCAGAAGCCCTGAATGTTTGGACAGTCCCAAAACATATGTGTGAAGTCTCCCACCCGTCCACAGCCCCTCCAGCACAAATTAGAGGTATTGCCATAGGTGGCGCGTGAGGCTCAGGTTTGGGAAGGCTAAATTACTTTTTTTACTTTTTTTGCCTCCGGCGTCTATAGATAAGAGATCAACTCAGTGAAAGCACCGCCTGCTGACCAATCAGAGCTCAGTGTGCGGAGTTTAAATCTATCAAGTCATATTACAGGATAAAGGAAATACAGAACAACTGCCGTATGCAGGGAAGACGCCGACGTGTCGCACTTATCATTCATATCACATCATCAATCACATCATCGATCATATAATATCATAATATATCATATATCTCCTTATTTGAGTCAGCTTCTCGAGCCGTATCTGGCCGTGCAACACTTACAGTGTCACATAGCCTACTGTATGCAGAAGTATTATTTTAAGCAACACATTAAGTTGACGAAACACTCAACTCAAATGTAATTAAAGTCAGATCACTCGTGTCTTAGATGGGGCAGTGATATCATAAACCTGTTAATGTAGGCCTACGCATTCAAACACTCGGTAGTTTATTTATTTTTTAACCAGCTGTTCTGTATTCACCTCGTGAATGTGGCTTTTATCCTGGATAAAGTGTTTAAGTCATGGATGTTTAAAGTTTAACTTCTTCATATTTGTCTAATATTATAGTTTCATTTTCATTAATGAAGTATGACGCTGCGCTGTCAGTACGCTTGTCCATGTTTGTGATTGGTCAAATGTTGCTAGCCCCGCCCCTTGAACGCGCTCTCAGCCGGACAGAGAAACCCTGGGTTGATTTACTGAGTTGATAACCAGCGTCGTAGGACCGCTTAGCAAGATCTCGTTTGTTAGGGTTAGTTAAGATAACTCAAACATATCCAGGGTCTGTTGAACTGGCTTCGTAGTACAGTTTACTGGTGGCTGCATAGCAGCGTTAATGTCAAAGACACAAACATTATATTTTAATTTTACCAGGATGCAGTGACAAAAATATTTGGGAAGGCTTAGCCTTCCCTAGCCTACAGTACCCGCCGCCCCTGGGTATTGCTATATTTTGAAGTGATAGATGGGGTGTTAAAATATCTAATTTTCACCTTCCAATCAAATTCCCTCCATGTTGGACTGTTTGTTATTGTATGTCCCACCTTGAATGTTTCTTCCCAATCCTCGTCGCATATTATAATATTCGCTTCCAACTCCCATTTTTCTTTGACATCCTTATTGTTGCCGTTACATTCATAATGTAGTACCTTGTAAAGTTTTGATATAGCCCCTTTTTTTGTCTCGTCCCCTGTATATATCATTAACAGTTCCTCTAGTTTAGATGGGGCTTTGCGAATGTTTTCCCATTCCTTATGCTTCTGAAGGTAATGTCTCAGTTGCAGGAATCTATAAAAGTCACAGGATGGTAGGTTAAATTCCTGTTTCAGTTGTTCAAATGATTAATGGTTTGTCCAGTAAAGAGTTGTGTAATATATTAACCCCTTATTTTCCCATGTTTTAAATCCTGAGTCCATAATAGATGGTAAAAAGTCTGGGTTTGTTGCTATTTTAGTGGCCCTGCTAATAGATTTTGACAGTTTTAATTCCTTTCGTACCTCTGACCATATCTTCATCATAGCCCTGATCCACTCATTGCAAGTTCCCAACCCTTTATGTGCCTTTTCTGTCAAAAATGGAAGTGCTCCCACAGTTAAATTATTACATGATTTTTGTTCCATATCAACCCAAATTGTTTCCGTGTCTTCAGTTATCCACATAATTATTGCTCTAATTTGTGCTGCCCAATAGTAATATTTTAAATTAGGTAGATTCAACCCTCCATTCTCTTTTGTACATAGAAGTGTCTTATATTTAATTCTCGGTTTTTTATTTTGCCACAGGAATTTTGATATTATTTTGTCCAATAATTTCAAAATAGATTTAGGGATCACAATAGGCAATGACTGGAGCAGGAATAAAAGTCTTGGCAGTAATATGAAGTACTTTTACTGTGTACTTTTTGAGTAATCCTCTGTCAAAGTCCCCTCCATAGTAGGCCTACGTATAAATAATCATGGTTGGGTTGTAACGGAATACATGTAACGGCGTTACGTAATCAGAATACTCTCTCTCTCTCTCTCTCGCGCAGATGCAGCGTGTCTGTGAGGCCCCGCCCCCGCACGCAGATGAGAGAGAGACATATCTTTTAAAAATATATTGAAAGTTAGAAACGGAGATGGTTCGATAAAATGTGCAAGATAACGTTTATGTAGCATTTCTTTATTGTTGAAATGATGACATTTCATAACGGGATAAAATCAAAGTGAATGGCATGCTGCTGCTGAATGCATGGGGCAAGTGACTGGAAAAAGTTTTTTATGTTATTACACCGTTTCAGATAATAATAATAATAATAATAATAATAATAATAATAATGATAATTCATTCTATTTAGAGGCGCCTTTCAAAGTATGGGATTAGTTTTGTTTCATAAAGATAAAGCAACACTTTCTCAGAATCAAGCAAAACTAAGAGTTTAAGAGAAGAGTCAAGCTAAATAAATTGAATTTCAAAAATAAAACTATAAGTTGCAAACAAATCATTTGTGTAATCATGTAAACTATAAGTATTTTTTCTTTGTTTTAACATATCTTTTTTTTGCTGTTCTCTTTGCTTCTTTCTCAATGATCAGACTTTTGCTCTCGCTGCAGTTCTTCGCGTTTGCACTCCCTCATTTTTTGTTTTCGATTTTGACACAAACGTCACAGGTGGGCGGGACTTTCAGGGATGCGTCCCCATTGGCTACTCAGTTTTTGAGTGACAGCCCACTACACCACAGATCATACAGTGCAACTCATGCAGCAAACTCCGGAGTCCACTCGGCCACGTTTGTGTTGGTGTCTCCTGAGGAGTTTCATGAAAATATCGGACTTATCTTATGGATTGCTGTGCATTATACTTGTGTTGTGTAGTTTATACTTTATTCCAACTTTACATATTGTAATACCTGAACACACTGCTGCTGTAAAATAATTTCCCAATTTGGGATTGATAAAGTGTCTGTCTGTCTATTTATTTATTTTATAGATTAAAAAAACACATCTGTGTATTTTCAAGCTAAAGGTGATACACAATATAAACTGTATACTGTTATTTTTTCAAAGACATGTTACATTTCAAAAGCATATATTGCTATGTTTAGGACAAACAATTAAAGACTGCTTTAATTTAACAAATTCTACAATATAAAAGTGGCAGATTTGCTTTATTAAACAGACCAGACCTTGGTTGCATACCAACACAATTAGGAACATGCTCACATCTTACTATGTTGGTCTGAAGAGCTGAAGCATTCATACACAATGGATAAAAACTGTGTTGTCTCATTCTATATCCTGTGAGAAAATGATATACATTTAGCATTCAAAATTCGACATACTATTCCTAGCCTGAGGAAGATATGAATAATCAACATTATTGAATGGTTTCTAGAACATTTTCATGTAGAATAAAGACAAAAGAGTGATTATACAAATTACATTTATTGACATTTTAACCAGAAGATTAAATCTCAAAGAATGTTTTAAATAAAAAGACATAAAACAAAAAGGTGGATAATAATAAAATCTATTAAATGTGTAAAGATATTTGGTCAAATGAAATGACACTGAGCAAGTGATAACAACAACGCCCAGCGTGGATGAAGCTGGTGCAGGTCTTTCTTCATACCCCCCCTCCGTGCTGTCCCCTCAGAGGAAGTGGGAAACGGGATAAGACCTCTGGACACCACCCTGTCTCAATGATCCACACTGTTAATATGAGAGGAAAATAAATGTACCGAAGGAGTGGCAGACCGGGGTGGTGGTTCCCCTTTTCAAAAAGGGGGATCAGAGGGTGTGTGCCAATTATAGAGGCATCACACTACTCAGCCTCCCCGGGAAAGTTTACTCTAAGGTACTTGAAAGGAGGGTCAGGCCGATTGTCGAACCTCAGATTGAGGAGGAACAATGCAGATTCCGTCCTGGTCCTGGAACGACGGATCAGCTTTTTACTCTCGCAAGGATCCTGGAGGGGGCCTGGGAGTATGCTTATTCGGTCTACATGTGTTTTGTAGACTTGGAGAAGGCGTATGACCGAGTTCCCAGGGAGTTACTGTGGGAGGTGCTGCAGGAGTATGGGGTGAGGGGGTCTCTACTCAGGGCCATCCAATCTCTGTACTCCCAAAGCGAGAGCTGTGTCCGGGTCCTCGGCAGTAAGTCGGACCCATTTCCGGTGAGGGTTGGCCTCCGCCAGGGCAGCGCTTTGTCACCAATCCTGTTTGTAATATACATGGATGGGATTTTGAGGCGTAGTCGTGGGGGGGGGGTCTGCAGTTCGGTGGACTAAGGATTGCACCACTGCTTTTTGCAGATGATGTGGTTCTAATGGCTTCATCGGTCTGCGACCTTCAGCACTCACTGGATCGGTTCGCAACCGAGTGTGAAGCGGCTGGGATGAGGATCAGCACCTCCAAATCTGAGGCCATGGTTCTCAGCAGGAAACCGATGGACTGTCCACTCCAAGTAGGGAATGAGTCCTTACCCCAAGTGAAGGAGTTCAAGTATCTCGGGGTCTTGTTCTCGAGTGAGGGAACAATGGAGTGTGAGATGGGCCGGAGAATCGGAGCAGCAGGAGCGGTACTGCAGTCGCTTTACCGCACCGTTGTGACGAAAAGAGAGCTGAGCCAGAAGGCAAAGCTCTCTGTCTACCGGGCCATTTTCGTTCCTACCCTCACCTATGGTCATGAAGGATGGGTCATGACCAAAAGAACGAGATCGCGGATACAAGCGGCCGAGATGGGTTTTCTCCGCAGGGTGGCTGGCGTCTCCCTTAGGGATAAGGTGAGAAGTTCAGTCATCCAGGAGGGACTCGGAGTTGAACCGCTCCTCCTTCACGTCGAAAGGAGCCAGTTGAGGTGGTTCGGGCACCTAGTAAGGATGCCACCTGGGCGCCTCCCTAGGGAGGTGTTCCAGGCACGTCCAGCTGGGAAGAGACCAAGGGGTAGACCTAGGACCAGGTGGAGGGATTATATCTCTTCGCTGGCCTGGGAGCGCCTTGGGATCCCCCAGTCAGAGCTGGTTGATGTGGCCAGGGAAAATAAAGTTTGGGGCTCTCTGCTGGAACTGCTACCCCCGCGACCCGAACACGGATAAGCGGGAGAAGATGGATAGATGGATGGATGGATGGATGGAAAATAAATGTTTTAGGAAATGAAAAATATGAAGTTAACAAATAAAACACAGCTCAGGGGCATCATGGATGGTAGGTTTTCCTACAAAGTTAACTCAGCCTCCATTGATTTTCATATCAAATTAGCGTGTTAATAAAATAAGCTATCAGGGCTTATACTTGCATATCTAAACAGAATCATGAAAGCCTGTTGGTAGAGTCAGGCACACGAGTCCGTTTGAGTGTGTGCGCCGGTGTCTGAACGCTCACTCACTGCTAGCTATGTAGCTAACTGTCCCTGCTGTTAGGCTACTTAGTTTGCATTGTTATGGATCTAAAGGTAGCAAAATCTAACTTTCATAGCACAGCTTTTCTTTACTTCTCACTTAACACAATAAAGAAACAGACCGTATAGTACAGCACAAACAACACAAATGATCAATACTTACATATATTTTCACTTGTAGTCAGGGCCGTATCCAGGATTTCCTAAATACCGAGGTCCAAACATGCTATGGGGGTTCGGGGGTATACCCCCCGAGTTTTTGGGATTTTCATGATCTAGTTAGGTGCTTTTTAAGTCCTGTGGGGGGTCACAAATTGGATAATATATTGATTTCAAACCATGTCAGTGGGCTGCAGCATAAATTATTTTTGAAAGTGTAATGCATAAGAATCAGTTGATTGTTACTATTAATGATCTGGACATGCAGAAGAGGCTAAAATGATCACAAAACATTGTCAACATTCATTTTCCATGTCTCTCTCCTTTCCATAACCTGCACCCTCTCTTCCATCTTCTTTAGTCTCTCTGTCTTCTTCCTGTTCATTACTCTCTCTGTCCTCTACTCTTTCTCTATGTTTAATCTCTCCCTCGTTGTTCACTGTTTGCTCCTCCTCACTTGTCGCTCCTGCCAGTGAATTAAAAGCAATTCAGCAATTTAGTTAATTTCACTTGTTTGTTTGCATTATTTTTTTTATTTAAATCTGTTTTGTTTGATTCGCAAAAGAGAACAAAGATGTAAGCAAATTGTGTTTTATACAATTGTATGTTATTATGACATCATAACTGCAATATATGTATGTTGTTTTAAAAGTATGCCTATATTGTAAATGAATACTATTGTTATAGATAGATAGATATATGGGGTTATTAAGCCTACATTCTTTTGTGTGTCTGTACCTGCAGTTCCTCCCTGACTTCCATCACTTTCTCTTTCTCTCTGCCTGTCCTGTCTCTTCCTGACCAAAGCTGAACTTCGACTGACGTAGTCTTTTCATTATATATGAGTCAGTGTAAAAAGAAAACAATACAATGTTATATCTTCAATGTTTTACTCAAATTGAAATGAAAGAAAAGCATTACAACGTTTGTTAAAAGGTAATCCTTCTGACATTGGATGAATGTAATTAACTTTAGCTCTCTACTCTAGCTAGTTTATTCACGCAATTTAACCCAAAGTTTAGCCTATAGCTGCAATATAAGCTAGTGTGCATGTCCACTGACTAACGTAGAGCGTTCACACAGGATCTGCTGGTCATATGATGTCCTGATGAACAGAAACACAAGCAGCCCGCTGGACTCAGATCTCTAGATACCTCATCACTCCTCCGCTGCTCCTGTACAAGTCCGGGCTGCTGCGGTGGTTTGTTGGAGGTACCATAGACCGTATGGTTGATACAAGTCGTCTTCTTCTGTTTGCTATAACCGAGGCTACGTAGTTCTGCAGCGCCCCCATCGTAAGTGCAGTTATTTCACAAGTTTTGTTATATACACAGCTCGGAAAAAATTACCGAAGTCCGGACCTCGGTGACCTCAATGGTGGATACGGCCCTGCTTGTAGTAGGCTATTATAATAATTGAAATGCTGGTTCTTCTGGGGGTGTTCTATCCACGCTCAGCTACCGCACCGCAGCTGCCTGCACGGTACAATCACTGGAGGACTGGGCTGTCACTCAAAAACTGAGTAGCCAATGGGGACGCACCCCTGAAAGTCCCGCCCACCTGACGTTTGTGTCAGAATTGAAACCAAAATTGAGGGAGCGCAAACGAGAAAGCTGCAGCGAGAGCAAAAGTCTGATCATTGAGAAAGAAGCAAAGAGAACTGCAAACAAAAAGATATGTTAAAACAAATAAAAAAGACTTATAGTTTATAGTACATGATTACACAAATGATTTGTTTGCAACTTATAGTTTTATTTTTGAAATAAAATGTATTCTGCTTGACTCAGTTTTTTTTTCTCTTAAACTCTTAGTTTTGCTTGATTCTGAGAAAGTGTTGCTTTATCTTTATGAAACAAAACTAATCCCATATCAAAGCACCCAAAGACACCTGACAATTCATAAAATATTCTAAGGAAAGGTTTAAGACGGTACAAAAGGACTGTAACAGGGAACACGTTGGGAAACAGGAGACATGTACTGTAGCACTACAGTGAGTATAGGCTGATCTGAACAGGTGGGTTTTGAGGAGGGACATGGTGATTCTGTCAGACTGTCGGATGTGAAGGGGGAGAGAGTTCGATAGTTTGGGAGCAGCTAAAAGCCCGATCCCCCATCATGACTTGGCGTAGAGGGGGGGCAGTTAGCAGGCCAGCAGAGGAGGAGCGGAGGGAGCAAGAGGGGGTGTAGGAGGTCAGCCAGATAGGTGGGGGCCAGGTTGTGGAGGGCTTTGAATGTGAACAGGACAGGAGGGTTTTGAATTGTGAATTGTCCGACCGGCCCACTTCCGTACCGGCTCATCGGGATTCGTCCCGAACGTCCCAATGACCAGTCGGCCACTGCTGGTTGGCTTCTTATGATGCTGCTGTCTTTTAATATATGATTATTTCTCAGCCGCTAGTTCGTTCCTTTCTTTCATTTCATTTCAAGCCTTTATTTACCCAGGTGTATCCCTTGAGATCATTGATTGATTTCAAGGGAGACCTGCTAGTAGTCAACTAGTACCGAGTCAACAGTGTCAGTTTTCACAACAACTTGTGGTAAAAAATATTTGTATCACTAGTCAAATATAGCAGGAAAAAAAATGAAGAGCTGCTGATTTGAAAAAACAAACGCGAGAGACGGCTGAGGTGACCGCAGTGCAGAATCGCTGTATCGTTTAAATCTCCTAACAATGTTGTCCATTTTAGACATAGGCTTATTATATTTACAGCCCTTAATAACATTCATTTTCTGGGCTCAATGTGTGTCTTGGCCGTTTTCGTTGTGATCGCTAAATTCACCTCGTTTCCCCTTGATTATTTATCACAGTTCCAAGCAAACGAATGCTTTTTGTTTTGAAATCACTTCCGTGAGTTTTGCCCCGCACCTCGCTCCATTGACCATTAGAACATTTAGTAAGGTAAAAAACAAAAAGCAAAAACGCCTCTCAGACGCTCTTCCGTTTACTTGTTTAATAAAGAAAAACAAATGGGCCGAAGATACACAGATTCATCTCCCTCCATCATGTTGATTTGAATCAGAAGTTTTGAACATGAGCCCGCCCCACTCGACCTTCTGAGCCAATCACAGCGCGATAATGACCTGCCTTCCATTTCAACCATACTCCTTCCGTTTCCACTATACTTTCTCTCACACATACAAACATTCTTCTCTTGGATACATATATTGTCTTCAGACATGCATATATTATTTATAATATTAAATGTAAACATTGAATGAATGTGCACGAGAGCAAAATGTATAAATGTGTGAGTGTAAATATCAACCTGGTCTCACCAGAATACGTGACTCCACCACGACTCCTTAACACCGCAGTACGTGGTGGAGTCACGGACTCTGCTACATTTACGTGTCTGCACCACGAAAACAACCCCAATGTAAAGTGAATGAGGCTCCTTTGTCATGGTGCACACACGCATTTCTACAACGTCCTGCAGTGAGCTTTTATTCTATAAAACGTTTTTAAAATCTACTTTATAGCTTGTAGTAGCCTAACTCACCGGAGGCTTCTTTTATTTTATTTGTATTCATAATAATTTTTATTTTTCGTCAGAATGTATTATGGTGCATTAGTTACAATTTTTGTTCTCAAAAAACAGTGCATTGTGTGTAATACAACTGTGGTTTTTATTAAATTAGTTAGTTTTTAAGGAAGGCCAGAGCTTCAGCTGTGTCAAATAGATTGTTCCCTTTAGTTAACGTTATTTAAAAGATAATTATATTCCTATTTGATCATGTCCCCTTTATTGTAGGCCAATATTAGTCATTTAAAACATATATAATGATGATAATGATGGTGAAAACCACTCCGCCCACATTGGAATGACGATGGCTACTGACTGTATTTCAAATGCTTTTTGTTTAATAGTAATAATAATCATTTGTATTATAACAACAATAAACCAGAAGAAGATTCCGTCGTTACCACGGCAACACAGTCTCACTCCCTGATAGTCCAATAGCGACGCTTGGTCAGGGTCCTTTGGCGTGCCGAGTCTCCTTCAGCTTCATAAACGGACGCAAAGAGCAATGTGAGCGTCCATTCCCATTGGATAACGGAGGATTTTACACCCGGAAGTAAGTATTCTCCTTACTGTCGATTGATTTTACAGTGATATCTGCACTACTCATCAACTCAAAAACACCAGATTATCCTTGTTAATTACACAACATTGATTGGTTTAAATTGTGTACAATGCTGTTGTATTTTCCCCCTTCGATTCGGAGAAACAAATATTTTTTCGGAGTTTAGGATTGCAGAAGACACTACACTACCCAGAATCCTCAGCTATCGTTTGGGACTACAACATGTGCTTTGCATGACAAACCCCGTGATTAGTCCTCAAGCTCTGTGATCGGATGTTGGAGTGGCTGTGCGCGAAGTTTACGCCGAGCGTCAAACAGCACTTTGAAATGGAATGAAACCCATCGACGACACACTAACCAAAACAGGTCACAGGCTCCTCCAACAGTGCAACACAATAAAACAGATACACAGAAAAAATAGTGCAAGTAAATACAAAAGAAAAATAGTAAAACAGTAAAAAGTGAAATAGTGCAATAAAAGTCTATATACAAGTGATTGGAATATGGTATATTAGATAAATAATTTCTAAGTAGCAGCCAGATGAATGTTATGGATGTTGTTTCAAAGTTCAGGTGTTTAATAGTCTTCTGGCCTGTGAGATGAAACGGTCCCTGAGTCTGGTGGTTGTAGTCCGGATGCTGGGGTGATGGGGTCTTTTATAATCCTGAGGGCTTTCTTTAAGGTTAACCTGGTATTTTTACTCCACTACATTTATTTTAGTTACTTTACAGATTTGGATTAATGATGTGAAATATAAACAACCCTTAAATCAGACTTTAGTTACACCTGAGTAAAATTCAGTGAAGGTGATTGTCAAGTGCAACAATCAGGCGAGATATTTGATAGTTGGTGCTTGAGAAGACTAAACATTTATCTGCAGATCCCTATAAAGCATATTCATTACTCGTTATTCTCTAATCGTTCATTAAAGACTGTATATAATGGCTATTTTGCACATCCCTTTCAAGATTTCAAGATTTTCTAAGGTTTATTGACATATCATACACAACTACGGTGTAGTTATGCAATGATGACAAACTTGGGTCACAGGTTCCTCAACAGGCATTACAAGACATCTATCAATATGTGTGTATACTTCCACCATTAAACTGTCATATTCTGCACATTTCTTATTCTATCTACATACATCTTATAAGAGTATAATAAATATGTATAATATCGGTTAAAATAAGTGCTTCAACATAGTTAACATTGCAGGAAAGTTGATTGTCAAGTTCCAAAACAAACCATGCAATATATTAAACGTTAAGTACTTTGTCAGGCTTAATATTTATCTGTAGATACCCCCAAAGCTTTTTGCTTGCATGTATTTAAAAGAAGACCTTAACCTAAAGTATCTTTAATGTTTAAATAAAGCCTTATTAGTTTGTCTGTTTTGCACATCCTCCTATTAATATTTTTAATATCGGCACAAACTGTTTTATTGTAGAGATCATTTACAGTATCTTCTTGATATTTTCTATTCTATATTTCTATCATTGACCTTCTACTTTCCTCCTATTTTGTATGTACTCTTAATATTTAAATGTTTTCATCAAATATAACACATTCAAAGTGCTTTACAAAAATGAAAAACATTGAGAAAAAGGCATTTTAAAACAGTCATTAAAAAGCAACACAATCTACCTGCATTGCAATTACTCTAAACTTGTAATAACGTGCTTTAACCAGTAGGTGCGGGTTAAAAAGCTGTCAAGTTTACAGTGTTAACAAAATAAAATATACTGCTGTTTCTGGTTTAGTTTACAACGGATATATTTTGTTATTGTTTTGATATTTGTAACACAAAAGCGATGTAAAAAACCCACAGCTACACAGAAAAGATGGTCTTAACATGACCCAGCGGTCTAGTAGTTAATAAAAAACAATAATATCAAAACAAATGATTACTACTAACTTTATTGTGAAATTAAAACAGAACGGTAAAAGAATAGTGTCCGGTCTATTCTGATCCGATCTCTGTAGATAAATAAAGAACTACGACAGATGTGTAATATTTAATGCAGCCGAACCATTTATTACAATGCATTCATGTGATGACTTTCAAAGAGTAAAGCAAGCACTGCTGAATAAAGTATGATTTTATCTTTTACGAAACGTTTTTTTTCATATGGAATGCAGTTGGAGGTCAACCAATCACAGAGCTTGAGGACTAATCACGGGGTTTGTCGAGCAAAGCGGAACGATAGCTGAGGATTCTGGGTAGTGTAGTGTCTTCGGCCATCCTAAACTCTGAAAAAATATTTGTTTCTCCGAATCGAAGGGGGAAAATACAAAAGCATTGTACACAATTTAAACCAATCAATGTTGTGTAATTAACAAGGATAATCTGGTGTTTTTGAGTTGATGAGTAGTGCAGATATCACTGTAAAATCAATCGACAGTAAGGAGAATACTTACTTCCGGGTGTAGAAATGCGTGTGTGCACCACGACAAAGGAGCTTCATTCACTCTACATTGGGGTTGTTTCCGTGGTGCAGACACGTAAATGTAGCAGAGTCCGTGACTCCACCACGTACTGCGGTGTTAAGGAGTCGTGGTGGAGTCACGTATTCTGGTGAGACCAGGTTGGTAAATATATATGTATATGAGAGTGAAAATGTATGAATGTAAAAGGAGAATGTATGTATGTAAAAGGAGAATGTATGTGTGTAAGAGTGAAAATATATGTATGTAAAAGGAGAATGTATGTGTGTAAGAGTGAAAATATATATATTTAAAAGGAGAATGTATGTGTGAGAGGACCAGTATGAATTACGGCCTGTACGGCCCTTCATAAAACTGCAAACATTTTTAACTATTCATTATTTTCTGAAAGAAGCCTAATTCAAAACAAAACTTAAAAAAAACAACGTCACAGTCATGAGTCGCAAAAGGTTTATCCAATGGCTGTTCATTTGCCAGAGATTTTTTCAATCACGTATGGAGGTGATTACGATTTTAAGTGACACTACATGTGAGATTCACAAGAAATTCCTGGCTCATAAAGAAAAATGTTCGATCTACGGACACATTCCTCCTGAAACAAAAAGAGGATTACCAAACAGATAAGGTAACAGCAGCTGAAATAATGAAAGCTTACCAAACTGTGCAGCACTTGTTGAGAGAATGCTGCCTAATTTTCTAAATGTTTAGCTAAGTAAGGGCCTGTGTCCACATATTTTTTTCTGAGCGCTAGTGTCATTTTAAAATGGATTCCAATGAGGAGAGTGCAAGCCATAACCTGGGACCACCTTGAGTAAAAGCACTGCACCCAGCGTATTTTTCTGAGCGCTTCCCGGTCTTTGTGCGGCCTCTCTAAGCGCCTCGAGTTTAAAAATATTCAAACTTTTCAGAAAAGCACCTGTGACGTCACTGTAGAGATCGGAGGTGAAGCCAGTTTTTGTAATCATAACCAATTCGAAAAGCCCATTTATTTGACCAGATCAGCCTGACAGATCTCGGTGTGCTGCTGCTGAACATTATACTGTTATCTCCATATTTGGATCCTCATTCTACCGTTGTCAGATTGAGCAATGAAGCTCATTCATACAAAGTGTGAGAACAAGCTTCTTCCAGTGGTGATATAGTGAGAAAACAATGTAAAACATATATACAGTGGCACAAACACATAATAAAATCCAAAGGGGCAATGCTAGTCTGTCATATATGGCGGTGGTGCGTTTCGGGATATCGTTGTCATAGGGTAGTCATGCGATGAGGCTATGTGGACACAGTGCCTGACAGTTCTGAGAGAGTAGTATTGCTAATACTGAGGATCCTGAACTGTTTAAGTCCCCACTGCTCACAGTTATCCTTATCAGTCCAACCTGCAGACTGCACCCCCCCCCCCCCACACACACGGATCCAACACTGAGTGCCTCCGGCTGCCAGAGCCCTGCGGGTGTGCCTGAATGCATAATGTTAGCCAGTTTGTTCATTCAGTGGCAGCTGATAATGAGTGTTCACTTATTAGGACTGATTTCAAAAACAGCGTGGCTGGAATAATTATTTAAAACAGCACGGAACATTTAGTGATGTTTGCCATGAAAATTGGCATATGTTAATCTAGTCTAGTCATTCATAGAGCTTAGCCAGGATCTCCGCTGACCCTACAGCCACCCCTGCTAGAATCTTATTTTTCTGCTCCTCACAGCCTGCAGAAGCATATTTGGGAGATTTCTGTTTCCATTTATTTTGGTACCTTTCTCGTTTGTCTGCCCTTTTCGGCTCGCCCTGTCCGCTATTTCTTTCCTGTTCTGGAGATAGGAGGAGGGAGCTTGAAAAGGTGCACCGTGTCTCCCTCGCTGCTCAAAGAGCCACTATGAGGTGCTTTCCACTTCACAAAAGCATTCCACATCAATTATTCAAAGGCACTGAAATAAAGCAGTTTGCCTCCTCTATACTTTAAGAACGAAAGGGAATTGTAAATGAAAAGGCACAGAAGTGGTGACGGTTCCGATGCTTGTGCAATTTAAAACATCACTTTTAAAAGATTCAAAGGAGGAAAAAAACCTCAGGAAATACAGTTTCCTGGCCTTCTTTTAAAACATAAGATCAGATGTAAGAATTGGATTATTCCTATTCATGTTGTATTTATATAAATAATTCAGTTTCTCCTTATCAATGCATCAGGTGGTGTTAAAGCCAACATCAAGGAGCCCTTAATGTACCAACGTATTTTTTTCTAATAATACTGGTGCTGAGAAAAGAGTATGCAATACCTCCAGTTTGTTCTCTGATCATGGACTGCAGTTGGTTGCTCTTAACAGAACGGATCAGAATTCTTCAAAGTGGGCTATTTCCCCTGAAGCGGCAATGGATATTTTCAGCCACACTGCTAAATGTTACAATCATCATGTAGTTGCTACCATTGTCAGTTTTCTGTTTAGAGCTGGACAGGTCATGTACATTATGTCTATCACAAATGTATTGTTGGAAACAGCTGTTACTTGAAAAGGGCTAAGTATTACAGAGGGAAGTTACATTAGCGCTAGTGTGGTGCCCTTAAAAGGGGAAATAGTGAGTGAGAGAAGTGAAGACATACAATCACGCAGCTCCCGCCCTCACTCGTCTCAATCGAGCCATCTTTATAATAAACCTTGTACATTTACAATTAATACACTCAGATATCAGGACCAGTTATTATGACTAAATTCTCCTTTATCTTTAGCTCTTTAACAGTGGTAAAACAACATCTTAATGGAGATGTGAATGTAACAGTGCCTAGCTTAGCTGCTAACAACATGACAAACAGTCAGATTCTACAGCGGCACCACAAGGTCTACAGCAGCTAGCTTCAATGCCGACAAATTTAGCCAGAACCTTCAAACAATTTAACAAAGTGCAAAATACACACTTTCCTCTCACAAAGAACCACAGTGAGGTAATACGGATTATTAATAACATGTGTTTTATAGTGCTTTGTATACGGTAATTACCTTAAAAGGGGAAATAGTGAGTGAGAGAAGTGAAGACATACAATCACGCAGCTCCTGCCTTCACTCGTCTGAATCGAGCGAGGAGGAGCGCAGTGATCGCTCCCACCGGAACCCCGAGGCATTACCAACAGATCAACGCACAATCAACCCATACAGCAGGATAAATCTCTTTCTCCACATTACATGTTAGACATTAGAATTGACTATTCTTGTCTGTCACATACTATTCTTGTCTGTCACACTAGGGCTCAGGTGAAAAAAAAGAAATCTGTTTCTGAAACTGGACAACAAACTGTCATTCTTTGGTCACATCACTGCTACAAGCCGCTCCTGCAGATGCAGTCTTCACAACATCAGGAGGATACGTCTCAAACTCACCTCAGAAGACAACCCAGGTTCTGGTCCAAGCTCTTGTCATCTTACTACTACAACTCTCTCTGGGCTTGTCTACCTGCAAGTGCCATCCCATTTTTGGCCGCAGCAGATCAACTGGTCTTCAACCTCGATAAGTTCTACTACACTTCACTAGGCCTCCAGTGACTGTGAATGAATCCAGTCCTCCTTACATCCAGGACATAATTTAACCGCACGGCCATTTGGTCTGCATCAGCCAATGATGTGGCTACTCCCTCACTGCGAGTAGGACCCAGGTACTCAATAGAAACACAACTGTTTGCTGTGCTGGCTTCAAAATGTTGGAATGAGCTCCCCGTTGATATCAGGTCAAAAGAAAGTCTACAAATCTTACGCCACAGACTGAAAACCCACCTGTTCCCAGCACTTCGAAATATTGAGCTTATTCAAAGCCAATGCAATGACACTCTTTATGTTTTATCGCACTTTTTACATTAAAGAAAACCACATGTTGCAGCTTTAAGTTGAACATTAGAACAACATTTTGGGGAAAAGGGCTGGTAGTTAATATGTCAATATTGAATGTATGTATTTTCAGAGCTAATTAATTTCACTTCTGCCAAACAAATGCAGAACTTGTATCACTTATTTTTTTATTTAGTTTAGCCTTAAAAATATGTACTCCACATTGCAGTAAATGTTTTTCCCCCTTTTAGGGCAGTAATTTGAGCTTTCATTTGAAATGTATAGCATTGGGAATATCCTTACATTTTTTTCGTTCCTTTGCTTAATCAAAACGTTTTTCTTCAAGAACTACTTATACTCTTTAAAATAATTCCTTCATGAGGGATTAGATTAGTAACATAATGCATTTTTTAATGCAAGACACTCCCTCGGAAGTCAATATCTGATCAGAAGCTGGGGCGTCCTATACTTCATGTGCAGTTAATGTGATTAATACACACATTTGTGATTAGTGATTGGCTGTTGTTTGGCTGTGAGAGGCGGTCTACAAGTGATTGGACGAAGTTAAACAGGAAGGAGTCGCCTCTTCGGTTTGAAACTGACATGATAATAAGGGAAGTGAGGATGGTAAGCCAAGAGGTGTGGCCCAGCAGCCGTAAAGAATGAAGGAGTCTCGAAGAATGATTGAAGTTGTCTTGCTTTACTGATTTACTGTCGCTAAAGTCCATTAACATTATATTTGCCATCAATCCTCTCAGAGATCTTCTCTATCTACTTGTTCTAAACGATCTGAGTTCTGCTTCAGCATATCAATGCACCAGTGACTTGCTCAAGGATACTTGAGGGATTTCCTGATACCACAGTCAGCTGTCATGACATTTTCTTCCAGAACATTAACATATTGAATACACTCTATATTGGCAGGACATAGTTCCAGACATGGGTTGCGATCGAATAGTCTTTTTTTGCTTAGGAAGGTTCCTAAAAGAGTGGAATGACATAACTAAGTGGCAGCCATGATAAACGTTTTTTGAATTGTCTAGATCAGTGGTTCTCAACTGGTCAGGCCTCGGGACCCACTTTTTCCTTTGTCAATAAATCGCGACCCGACATTTTGAACCACTCAAATCTATTCAACAAAAAATCGTGCTGTAATATCGTACGCTTTCAGCATACAATATTAATTAAAGTTAAGTACAGTGCATCCCTTGTATCCCTTCACAGACTAACTAAGTATGATGGAATCAAAGACGAACTGTATAAGACAAAAAGGCACACATGCTGAAAACCCAACCCCAGAAGGGGGGTCTGGGGGGATCTCCCCCAGGAGATTTTTGGAAATACTAACATAAACTACGCATTCTGGTACACTGAGAAGAAAAATAAATAAATGTATTACTAACCGACATATTAATAATATTTTATGCCATTGTTTGTTTTTCACTTTGTTCTGACAGCTTGCTGCTCCTCACAGAGAGAAGAGCAAAGAGGAGATAGTCTGTGTGAATTACTTTAAATTGTGGGTAAGGGTAGATAGCTCCCATTGTTCTGTGACCTGTCAATCATCAAACCGGGGGTTATATTTCATTATATGTTTATTTTTTATCTGAAGTTGTACCCATGGATGTATAAAGAGTAGTTCTACCGCAGAGTTATTCTCCGTGGGGACTTCCGGCAACAATCTTGATTCTGATTGGCCAGAAGACTCGAAAAAACATCAGCAAAGATGTTTTATTGAGAAGATGATCACTACTTGACAGTTTATGGTCTCCGGTACTTCCAGTCCAACGCCGACTGCATGCGCAGCGTTAGAAAATCGGGCCTTCAAAATAAAAGTTTGACTTAAAAAAAAAAAAAAAAATTATTTTTCTTTCAATTTTTCTTTTCTTCACTCACACATCTGCGACCCACTCGAAACGGGTCCGCGACCCAGTTTTGGGTCGCGACCCACCAGTTGAGAACCACTGGTCTAGATGATCGGATAGGAGTTTCCATGCTCCCTTTATTTTGTCCTTTAGCACAGGAAACACTGGATCAGCCTTTACAAGACGCGGATCACATAAGTTATGGTGCTTATTAAGCATTTTACAACTAATGCCATCATTTACCAAATAAGTGAAATGTTTATAACTTTTTTTATTTGTTTAAAGGTCCCATGTCATGGCCATTTCTACTGATCATAATTCCATTGTTGAGGTATACGAACATAGATTTATACTGTGCAATTTTCCAAACTCCCATTGGTTTCTCATACAGCATCTCTGTAAAGGTCTCTACACACCAACCTGAGACCAAAGAACGCGTACCGAAGGCGTCCCGACTTTTACGTCAGCTACGTCAGGCTTCGTTGGCTTCGTCGGATAAAGCCGCCCGCCTACGAACACACCGCAAATACTTCAGCCGACGAGTGGCAATAACTCTCCTTACCAGCAGGCGGCGGTAGTGTGTATTCGTCATTCAAAAGAGGCAACAACCGGAAGACAGACTGCGTTTTATACACCGAGAGAAGAAGAACAGACTTAGTAATATAAGCAGTTGATCAGTTGGTCTTCACTTTCTTCATTCCATGCCGTCATGATAAAAAAGAAACTCTTGCGTCCGGGTGAGATGAAAATGAGGAAGATTAGCCGTCTGTGTGTGCCTTCTTATCGTTTGTTTTGGTCCCTCACTTCCGCTTCACTTCTGATGCACTGATTCGCTAAGCTGAACAGCCAATCAGAGTGATTGATTTGTCCCGACGTTCTTTTGCCTCCCGCCGCCGATTCAACATGTTGAATCGGCGGCGGGAGGAGGCGGGAGGGTTGAAAATGTGCCGTAAAGAGAGGACACACCAACCTGAGTAGTGCGACGCGAATGCCCGACTGCCTCTGACGGCTTCGGACGGCCTCTGACTCCCAAAGTCGGGCCGGTGTGTAGAGGCCTTAAAGTATGTGTATTCACCGGTATTCACTCTCTGCCCTAAACGGTTTGTTGGAGCTCCGGCCCCGCCCCCTCCCCTGTGAGCCCAGTGTGCTCTGATTGGTCACGCGACGTGCAGCTGCTCTCAGCTGCTGCTCGTTGCTGAGGAGCAGGCAGGGTTTCCGTGTCGGAGATAGATATAGCGAGACAGCGCGAAACTCATCCTGAGCACACACAAACACTCACAGCCGAAGTAAAAACAATAAGTGTGGCTTGATATTGAGTAAGAAAAAGGTTTATAACGCTGTGAGAATGGGTCTGCAGAGAGCCTTTCTCCGCGATCCCAAGTAGTAGTCCGAAAAACGTTTACCCATTTAAACAGTCGTGGTAGATACCTTGTTTGTTTTAAACATCATAAATACACAAACAACAATGAATACTTACAGGTTGTGTACCCGAATCTCCCGCCGGTCCAAACAAAGCAGGAGTAGTGTGTGTGTGTGTTGCATGCAGCAGCCGCATGTGTGCAAACTACCCGCCCCCTCGCACACAGACGGGGAGAGAGAGATCTCTCGTCTGGATTGGAAAGATCGAAAATACTAAAAATAATCATAGTTGCATTTTGCAGTCTTTTTGCATATTAGATAACGGAGTGGACGACACCAAAACTGCAATATAATGTGTGTGTAGCATAATAAATATGACATATCGTTCTTCAGTGCCCTACGCTGTACATATCCGGCATGAACCGCTGAAAGGTTTGGGAAGCTTTGTTTCGTGAAAGGCTGGCAGAGGGTGCGGCCATAGCTCTGGGCGTGGCTACTGGGTATCCCTACGTAGGATACCCAGGAAGTAAACAATGGAAAATGAGAAATCTCCAACGAGGCGTTTTGGGGAGGTATTTTCTGTGTTAAGAGTTTTACTCCCTACAGGGTGTACTTTGAGGGTTTTTGACTCTGCAGACCGTTTACATGATAAAAACCTTCATAACACACAAGGGGACGGTAATAACCGGAAAAGCATGACATGGGACCTTTAAGATAGTTTTGGGCAAATGGATTCAAACCAAAGCCCCAGGACATGGGCCAGCAGCTCTAGCTATACGGCGTCCCAAATGTTTAGAACTTTAATATTATTTTAAACCAAAGGTGAAGTATGGACGTTACAGTTACTACTGTAAAATGACTTTTTATAAAAGTCTAAATTGCATGAGTGTTTCTTGAGCTTTATTTTAAAAACTTGACGTGTTTGATGATAGTATGTGCAGTGCATTAAGAAATAATTCAAACGTTTCATACAATCATTCTAATTGGGATTCATCTGGATTCACCACTGTGCAATGTTCTTTTTTTATTTAATTCAAATTGTTTTATTAAAAATTTTTTTTTATCTAATTCAAACCTTGGTAATGAAGTAATATATGTTTCCCACTTATCCACATTTCTAAAACTCTTTATAAAAATATAGAGTTGGATACTCTGAGGAACATCTTTCCTCAACCCATCTCAATGAGACATACAGTAGGACCTGATTTATTTATTTATTTTTTCGACCACAGCCTTAGTTGCTAACTTGCAAATGTATTCACAAGGGGAAAAAAAAGAGTTATGATAAAGTTCAAAGCATGGCCCGAGAGTTTCCTGCTCTGCCACCAGAAAGTATGGCTAAATAATGAATCCAGAGAGGATGGTTACCTGAAATGCCCTACTTTGATTTAGCAAAGTTGCCAGTTTGGGAGTGCGTCTGCCTACTGTGGACCCTGAGGTGTGAAGATGGATATCCTTATCCACTGATAGAGGAACAAACCTGCCAGTGGCAAGCACCGCTGTGACAGCGACAAGGCACTGACTCAGCCATTGCCGGAACTGTCAGTCTCTATTTAGAATTAAAGCAGTAATCGATACAGCGAGCGTCCACCCTGCCCCTCACTCTGTGTGTAGCTAAATGGAAGGCTTAGAATCTACTACATTTATTATGTTGAAAAACGTCCGAGCTCATTGCATCATACTCATTAACTTTCACTAAAACTATTCAAGGCTGCTACAATTAGTCCCATAGAGAAAACATTGTTCAGGGGTAGATGTATTACCTGTGCTCCTCTTGAAGAAAAATAACTCGCACTAAAGCAATACAAGTAATTAGGCTGCCAGATGTGATAGTGCAAAGAACAAGCAATTAGTGGTAGGCTGATCAAGTGATAAGTGAAGAGGGGAGACACAATGTGAGGGAGTTAAGTGTTCTGGGATAAGAAACACAACATGAACAATAGCTCTATTTGCTACGCTGGATATTCAAAGATGAGTTGTTGCATAATTTTCACTGATGTGCAGGATTGAGAAGGTTACTTTATAGATATATTCTGTTAAAATGACTAGTAACCAGAGATTTGACTTGAACCTGAATTTAATGAACATATAGGTACACTACTGAATAAAAAAATTAACAAATTAACCAAAGACAGTGAAAACCATAAAGCAATTTCAGGAAGTATATATTCACACACTTAAAGCATTAGCCTACAGAACAGTACAGCTTACGAAGAAGAAATAGAATCTGACCCTTTCTCGACAAACACAATATGCTCCTTTTTCATTTTTTAGTCACATTGTAATATGCTAAGAATTCCCATTTTTTTTAAATCTGATAACATCTATTTTCATGTAAATGTAAGAACTGTTACCTTTTTGTGTATCCTTATTATGTTATCCAGTT